>OX387415.1:0-2500 GCA_947563765.1 Anarsia innoxiella | reverse complement strand
ATGAATTGAGACAGTGGGGTTCCTATCGAGATCCGTGGCCACCACCGCAGCGCCAACCGCGTCATCATCTCTCTTGCTGCCATCTGTGTAGATTTGGACGGTGTTTTCCCGGCAGGCCGAGCAGATTTCCATTGGATTCGTAGCGACGTCATAATCCGGGGACACCCTGAGGGCGGGATGCGGTAAATCAGATATGGGTGTGGGAGATTCGAGGGGTAGATCCTCGGGCAGGTAGCTGGTTGAACCCCGCAGGCGTGTCCGCTCCACCTCCGCCACTCGCAGGATCTCCATATCTAGGGGTCTGAATAATGACAGAGCAGAAGCAGCATTGGTGGAGATGGTGCGGTATGCACGGATGGCCCTTACTGCAAACCCTCTCTGGAGTGACAAAAGCAGTTTCGCGTTAGTTGCCCGACGAACAGCCTGACCCCATATTCCGGCCGCATATGTCACAGCTGGGACAATGGCGTATCTATAAATAGACTCGATATTAGCCGGGTGAAGGCCCCAAGATGGACGAGCAAAAAGGCAAAGCCTTTTAAAAAGTCTAGACGCCTTTTCCACAGTATGTTTGACGTGTTCCCTGAAGTTCAGCCTATTGTCCAGTATGACGCCCAGTAACCTGAAATGCTTGCAGAAGGGGATGTGCGTGCCTCGCATGCTCAAGGATGCCCGAGCTGCTTTGGGTGAGAAAGCGATAGCCCTTGTCTTGTCTGCCCCGAATTCTAGCTTGACCCCTTCTCCCCACGCCGCAATGCGATCAAGCGCCGTACACACCGCATTTTGAAGGGAAGAGACATCTCTGTTGGTGGCCAGAAGAAGGACATCGTCGGCATAGGCCTGGATGCGGCAACCCTCCGGCAGCGCCAACCCAAGGAGTTCGTCCAGTATAAGATTCCAGAGCGCCGGCCCACAGGCCGACCCCTGGATGCAGCCCCTTTGCATTCTCCTAGACGCATTTGCCCCAGCATAATTTAGAAAAACGATGCGGTCACCGAGGTAGTCATCGATCAGCCGAAAGATGTTAGCTGGACAGTCCACCTGTCTGAGTCTTTCCAAAATTGCAGGCCACCAGGCTCTATTGAAGGCGGATTTTATATCTAATGAAACAGCAACACATAGTGATCCGGCCTTGCGAGCGCTTGTAATGAAATCAATTGCGTCTTGAAGCGCATGAACGGAAGAAGTGTGCCGCCGGAAGCCGTACTGCATGGGAGAGAGATTGCCTGAAACTGCAAGATGGTGAGTGAGACGTCCAACGAAAAGCTTTTCCAGAAGTTTGCCAAATACGTTGATGAGACCAATGGGGCGATGGGATTTTAATGATTCTGCTCCGTCCGAACCTGGTTTGGGTATGATCTTGACTACCGCCGTCTTCCAGCTATTAGGGAAGTGACCAAGTGTGAGACATCTGTTAAAAATGTCCATGAACAGATTGGGGAAGCTTTCCACCGCAACAAGGCAAATGTCTGACGTTAGTCCGTCCAGGCCAGGTGCCTTCTTAGGCGACATACCACGAAGGGCCTCCAACATCTCGCCCACTGTGAAAGGAAGATCGTCAGAGGAATCCGGGACAGTGCTACGTCTGGCTCGGAGAGCAGTCTGTGCAGGTGTGTCGAGTTCAGGGGAGTCTCCTGGAAAGAAATGCTCTAGAAGAAGATCAGCTGACTCCTCAGCGCTAGCAGTGTGACCAGCCGGGGTGGTAAGAGTAGCCGGCGCCTTCCTAGGAGTGCCATCAGCGCGCAGCAGAGGGTTAGTTACAGTCCAAACACTGTCTAGCGTTTGTGATTCGCAGAATTCCCTGAAATGAGCTGTGGATTCCTTCCAGATAGCCTCCTTATATTGTTGCCTGGCCACGCGCAGATTCTCAACAAGAACCCCAACCTGTTCAGAAGGGACGGCGGCGGCCCTGGCCGCGTACACCCGGTGGCGCAAATCGACGACGGCCCTCTTCTGCTCGTCCAACTGTGGGGTCCAAAATGGTGGTCGCGGCGAGGGAGGACCCCCACCGCGAAGAGGAAATACTCCACCGGCTGCTTGATTGATGGCTGCCGTTAGTCGCAGCACCAATGCGTCAAGGTCGAATACTGACAGACTTGAAATGTTAGCATCATTGATGTTCGCGTCGAGTATGGCGGATGCTAGGGCATCCTTGAATTCCGCCCAGTTACTTTTAGGGGAGGTGGAATAACGGTAAGTAGAATAATTATGAGAAGTGGGACCTGAGAAGGAGCCAGAGCAATACCCGTATACTATAGCCAGATGCTGGGACGACACTACAGCCTTGGGGTCAACTTCCCACTGCGAGACACGCGGAGCGACATCGTCAGAAACGAAGGTAAGATCAATGCTACTAGATTTAATTTGACCGTGGGTAATGGTTTCAAATGTCGGTTCACCAGAATTAAGATTCAGAAATGCCCTTGAATTCATGAAATCATATATAGTAGTCCCTCTCACGTTGGTCCCCCCACGCCGGTCCCACGTAGGGTGTCTACCA
>OX387414.1:7945000-7948552 GCA_947563765.1 Anarsia innoxiella | reverse complement strand
ACCTAACCTAACCTAACCTAACCTAACCTAACCTAACCTAACCTAACCTAACCTAACCTAACCTAACCTAACCTAACCTAACCTAACCTAACCTAACCTAACCTAACCTAACCTAACCTAACCTAACCTAACCTAACCTAACCTAACCTAACCTAACCTAACCTAACCTAACCTAACCTAACCTAACCTAACCTAACCTAACCTAACCTAACCTAACCTAACCTAACCTAACCTAACCTAACCTAACCTAACCTAACCTAACCTAACCTAACCTAACCTAACCTAACCTAACCTAACCTAACCTAACCTAACCTAACCTAACCTAACCTAACCTAACCTAACCTAACCTAACCTAACCTAACCTAACCTAACCTAACCTAACCTAACCTAACCTAACCTAACCTAACCTAACCTAACCTAACCTAACCTAACCTAACCTAACCTAACCTAACCTAACCTAACCTAACCTAACCTAACCTAACCTAACCTAACCTAACCTAACCTAACCTAACCTAACCCAGTTCTGCACCTCCCCTCGCCGTGCAAACAGCTTAAAACATAAGCTCTGTACGAAAAAATTCGTAACTTCGGCAAAAGTGCTCCAATTGTCGTGAAATTTTCACCAAAGTGATTGGTTTTGTGTTGTGCACATAAGGATTGCAGTGTTTTACTGGATTTTACACGGAAACATAGGTTTCCTGAAAACCACATGTGTTTTTAAGGTTAGACTTAAATTTTTACACCTTTAAGTGCGTGCGCTGCAGTAACGAGATCGACGACCCCCCCATTTTCTTTCACCATCGGGTGGGGAACTCGTCCCCCCAGCCTCCTGCAGCGTCGCCTGATTTTTCCCGCCGCGCAATTCGCGGGAAAAATTGAAAAACTGAAAACCACGTGGTCCTGAAAATCCAGAAGGAGCAGAGCTGCGCCGCTGAAATTTTGAGGGATTGCAGAACACCTTCTTAGAAGACTCAAGGTAAAAGAAACAAAATTTTACCCCCACTACTTTTGGAGTTATCGAATTTTAAAAAGTGAAAGTTTGAAGGTCAAGAACTCCTGAAAAAACTGTAAATTCGAAAAACTTCAACTGCTATCTTTTGCGCGCTAATTTGGACTATTGACATTTTAAATTTTATTATTTTAGCTTTATTAATCTTAGCGCTGTAATTAATAAACTGAAAAAATCTTAAAATTCAAAATTTTTCAGGAAATCTTTCATAATTTTTTATTTTTAGTTTATCATTAGTTAGGCCTTTAATTTACAAAAATTTTAAGATTTTTTCCATATTTTTAGGTATTATATTTTTAAAGATATTCAATTTTAAGTTAATTTTGCTTGTAAATTCTGAAATATTAGAAAATATTAAAAATTTTTGTTATAATTGGTTAAAGATAGTATTAATCTATATTTTGAACCCCAAACCGCGATTGAATATCTTTAAAATTCGCGATTTTGGTATTTTTACGGTTCGCGAAAAATATTTTGTAATTTTACGATTTAGGTTTTCTCCGCTTCTATTGGTGCTGGAAACGCGCGGTTTCCACAGTTGGCTAGGCCTTCAGCATAGCTAACTATTTTCATTACCTTCAGGAGTTTTCAGGGCTGAAAATTTTTCAGGGCTGAAACTTATCCAGAAGGCTTTATTTGATCAAGCCTCTTTGTAGATTGAAAACCGCGTAATTTTCCGACACCTGGAACCGGAGATATTTGGGTGCAAAGTTTGACATTGACAGTTCGGTAACTGTCAAACTTATCTTTGACCGGCTGTAATTTCTTTTCTGTAGGCCTTGGAGCGCTGCGGTTTTCTCTGCAGTGCTTCAAATCTTGTAGAGATTCTGTCCTGAAATTTTCAGCCGATTCGGAGACATCGAATTTTCAGGCCCTGAAAACAGCCTGGGTCGATAGTCCAAGTAAGGCAGATACTAATAGCCCAAACCCGGGATTTTTTCGCCGCCTGGAAAGGGAGATATCGAGGTCCAAAGTTTGACTTTGACAGTTGCGCGGCCATTTTGGAAAATTTAAAACTGCTATATCTTCCTGTCCGGGTGGCCTAGGAGACTGGGATTTTCTTTGAGATCTAGGGCAGGCTATAGACTATCGACTGAGTGGTGTTTCAGGATTTTTCAGGACCTGAAAATTTTCCCGCCTGAAAACCCACCCATCGGATAGGGCTCGTTGAGCTTTAAATTTTGAACCCAAACACGAGGAAAATCGGCCCACTGGTTGCGTAGATATTCGCGTTTCCGGTTTTTACTGAAAATTTTTGGCGAATTTACGATAGCTTTTTCTCCGGAACCCCTTGGGCTAGGACCCCCGAGTTTGGGCTCATCTGAAAGGGCATGCCAAGAGCTACCTAATAAACATATAAACTTGACTCTACATAGAGTTCAAAATTTTGAATGACTCTACTTTTTTGTTCTTGCAAAAATAAAATTGTTTAACATTGTGTACTGATACAGATTATTGCCCTTTTTGTATTCTGACTGTTAAGAGTCCATTACGACTCTACATCACCTAAAATATTCAATATTTTTAAGTTTTTCTTCGAAACTGACTCTACTTTCCTTACGACTAATTCAAATATCGAAACAGTAGTCACTAACGGACACTTCCACACACTTTCACACGCACACACTTTCACACACCCACACACACACTTTCACACACACACTTTCACACAAACTTTCAGACACACACACACACACACACACTTACCTTAACACTTACCTGTGAACACATAGCTGCGCTGACACCTGTGCTGGTACTGCAACCTGAAACATAAAGTACACATAAATTAGAAATAAAGAACAAATTACAAATAGGAAGTAGAGAAGGTTTCTTACCTGTTTTCATATCACGAAAACGTTGTTTTTGACACAAGCTGCTCTTTTGAGCAACTTGTCTAGCTTTAAGTTTTGTTTTAGTTGACTAAGTCTTTTGTATTCTGGTTTATACAACTTATACAAATTGCCGGACATTATTTTACATTTTTATATTTTATTTTGACGCGACTACCTCCAACATGTTTGGACATAGAACTCCCACGAGACCGTCGGCGGGCGCATTGTCACCGCCAAAAATTAAGCCATCGGTTGTAAGACGAAGCATTGACGAGTGGGAGTCAGCCAACTCTGACCCAACCCCACCACTAACGCAAATGACGACGCAGGCAGGTCCTGCTCAAAAGGGGAAGGCCACAAGATCGCCACGACTAGCTGGACGCGCAAATTCGGGGACTGCAAGCACCTCGATGACTCCCCCAAATCCTAACACCCTTGATAGAGTTGCGGAGGCTAGGAACTGTCTCAAAAAGGGGAAACTCAATTTGAGCAGCTCCCGCAACATTAAAACCGAAATCAAAAACGGAATCAGCGAGGTGCTTGACAGACTCTTCCAGCTGGTCAAAGAGTCAGAGGCGGAGCTGAAGAAAAGTAAGGAAAAGAAAGGAGGAGAAGAAAAGGAAACCGAAGGAAAGGAAGAAGGAAAAGAGATAATAACAGGAAAGATGGACAGCACTTTCTCGATGGGAGAGGAGAGTTCCTCCCAGCTGA
>OX387414.1:7922500-7940000 GCA_947563765.1 Anarsia innoxiella | reverse complement strand
CCTAACCTAACCTAACCTAACCTAACCTAACCTAACCTAACCTAACCTAACCTAACCTAACCTAACCTAACCTAACCTAACCTAACCTAACCTAACCTAACCTAACCTAACCTAACCTAACCTAACCTAACCTAACCTAACCTAACCTAACCTAACCTAACCTAACCTAACCTAACCTAACCTAACCTAACCTAACCTAACCTAACCTAACCTAACCTAACCTAACCTAACCTAACCTAACCTAACCTAACCTAACCTAACCTAACCTAACCTAACCTAACCTAACCTAACCTAACCTAACCTAACCTAACCTAACCTAACCTAACCTAACCTAACCTAACCTAACCTAACCTAACCTAACCTAACCTAACCTAACCTAACCTAACCTAACCTAACCTAACCTAACCTAACCTAACCTAACCTAACCTAACCTAACCTAACCTAACCTAACCTAACCTAACCTAACCTAACCTAACCTAACCTAACCTAACCTAACCTAACCTAACCTAACCTAACCTAACCTAACCTAACCTAACCTAACCTAACCTAACCTAACCTAACCTAACCTAACCTAACCTAACCTAACCTAACCTAACCTAACCTAACCTAACCTAACCTAACCTAACCTAACCTAACCTAACCTAACCTAACCTAACCTAACCTAACCTAACCTAACCTAACCTAACCTAACCTAACCTAACCTAACCTAACCTAACCTAACCTAACCTAACCTAACCTAACCTAACCTAACCTAACCTAACCTAACCTAACCTAACCTAACCTAACCTAACCTAACCTAACCTAACCTAACCTAACCTAACCTAACCTAACCTAACCTAACCTAACCTAACCTAACCTAACCTAACCTAACCTAACCTAACCTAACCTAACCTAACCTAACCTAACCTAACCTAACCTAACCTAACCTAACCTAACCTAACCTAACCTAACCTAACCTAACCTAACCTAACCTAACCTAACCTAACCTAACCTAACCTAACCTAACCTAACCTAACCTAACCTAACCTAACCTAACCTAACCTAACCTAACCTAACCTAACCTAACCTAACCTAACCTAACCTAACCTAACCTAACCTAACCTAACCTAACCTAACCTAACCTAACCTAACCTAACCTAACCTAACCTAACCTAACCTAACCTAACCTAACCTAACCTAACCTAACCTAACCTAACCTAACCTAACCTAACCTAACCTAACCTAACCTAACCTAACCTAACCTAACCTAACCTAACCTAACCTAACCTAACCTAACCTAACCTAACCTAACCTAACCTAACCTAACCTAACCTAACCTAACCTAACCTAACCTAACCTAACCTAACCTAACCTAACCTAACCTAACCTAACCTAACCTAACCTAACCTAACCTAACCTAACCTAACCTAACCTAACCTAACCTAACCTAACCTAACCTAACCTAACCTAACCTAACCTAACCTAACCTAACCTAACCTAACCTAACCTAACCTAACCTAACCTAACCTAACCTAACCTAACCTAACCTAACCTAACCTAACCTAACCTAACCTAACCTAACCTAACCTAACCTAACCTAACCTAACCTAACCTAACCTAACCTAACCTAACCTAACCTAACCTAACCTAACCTAACCTAACCTAACCTAACCTAACCTAACCTAACCTAACCTAACCTAACCTAACCTAACCTAACCTAACCTAACCTAACCTAACCTAACCTAACCTAACCTAACCTAACCTAACCTAACCTAACCTAACCTAACCTAACCTAACCTAACCTAACCTAACCTAACCTAACCTAACCTAACCTAACCTAACCTAACCTAACCTAACCTAACCTAACCTAACCTAACCTAACCTAACCTAACCTAACCTAACCTAACCTAACCTAACCTAACCTAACCTAACCTAACCTAACCTAACCTAACCTAACCTAACCTAACCTAACCTAACCTAACCTAACCTAACCTAACCTAACCTAACCTAACCTAACCTAACCTAACCTAACCTAACCTAACCTAACCTAACCTAACCTAACCTAACCTAACCTAACCTAACCTAACCTAACCTAACCTAACCTAACCTAACCTAACCTAACCTAACCTAACCTAACCTAACCTAACCTAACCTAACCTAACCTAACCTAACCTAACCTAACCTAACCTAACCTAACCTAACCTAACCTAACCTAACCTAACCTAACCTAACCTAACCTAACCTAACCTAACCTAACCTAACCTAACCTAACCTAACCTAACCTAACCTAACCTAACCTAACCTAACCTAACCTAACCTAACCTAACCTAACCTAACCTAACCTAACCTAACCTAACCTAACCTAACCTAACCTAACCTAACCTAACCTAACCTAACCTAACCTAACCTAACCTAACCTAACCTAACCTAACCTAACCTAACCTAACCTAACCTAACCTAACCTAACCTAACCTAACCTAACCTAACCTAACCTAACCTAACCTAACCTAACCTAACCTAACCTAACCTAACCTAACCTAACCTAACCTAACCTAACCTAACCTAACCTAACCTAACCTAACCTAACCTAACCTAACCTAACCTAACCTAACCTAACCTAACCTAACCTAACCTAACCTAACCTAACCTAACCTAACCTAACCTAACCTAACCTAACCTAACCTAACCTAACCTAACCTAACCTAACCTAACCTAACCTAACCTAACCTAACCTAACCTAACCTAACCTAACCTAACCTAACCTAACCTAACCTAACCTAACCTAACCTAACCTAACCTAACCTAACCTAACCTAACCTAACCTAACCTAACCTAACCTAACCTAACCTAACCTAACCTAACCTAACCTAACCTAACCTAACCTAACCTAACCTAACCTAACCTAACCTAACCTAACCTAACCTAACCTAACCTAACCTAACCTAACCTAACCTAACCTAACCTAACCTAACCTAACCTAACCTAACCTAACCTAACCTAACCTAACCTAACCTAACCTAACCTAACCTAACCTAACCTAACCTAACCTAACCTAACCTAACCTAACCTAACCTAACCTAACCTAACCTAACCTAACCTAACCTAACCTAACCTAACCTAACCTAACCTAACCTAACCTAACCTAACCTAACCTAACCTAACCTAACCTAACCTAACCTAACCTAACCTAACCTAACCTAACCTAACCTAACCTAACCTAACCTAACCTAACCTAACCTAACCTAACCTAACCTAACCTAACCTAACCTAACCTAACCTAACCTAACCTAACCTAACCTAACCTAACCTAACCTAACCTAACCTAACCTAACCTAACCTAACCTAACCTAACCTAACCTAACCTAACCTAACCTAACCTAACCTAACCTAACCTAACCTAACCTAACCTAACCTAACCTAACCTAACCTAACCTAACCTAACCTAACCTAACCTAACCTAACCTAACCTAACCTAACCTAACCTAACCTAACCTAACCTAACCTAACCTAACCTAACCTAACCTAACCTAACCTAACCTAACCTAACCTAACCTAACCTAACCTAACCTAACCTAACCTAACCTAACCTAACCTAACCTAACCTAACCTAACCTAACCTAACCTAACCTAACCTAACCTAACCTAACCTAACCTAACCTAACCTAACCTAACCTAACCTAACCTAACCTAACCTAACCTAACCTAACCTAACCTAACCTAACCTAACCTAACCTAACCTAACCTAACCTAACCTAACCTAACCTAACCTAACCTAACCTAACCTAACCTAACCTAACCTAACCTAACCTAACCTAACCTAACCTAACCTAACCTAACCTAACCTAACCTAACCTAACCTAACCTAACCTAACCTAACCTAACCTAACCTAACCTAACCTAACCTAACCTAACCTAACCTAACCTAACCTAACCTAACCTAACCTAACCTAACCTAACCTAACCTAACCTAACCTAACCTAACCTAACCTAACCTAACCTAACCTAACCTAACCTAACCTAACCTAACCTAACCTAACCTAACCTAACCTAACCTAACCTAACCTAACCTAACCTAACCTAACCTAACCTAACCTAACCCCTGGTAGACGAGGAACAATACCACCAACACAACAACTTTCAGGTGCGTATATTTACGGACGGTAGCAAGATTGAGGGCAAAGTTGGTGCGGCTCTGTCCATATGGAACGATGCTGCAGAAACGAAAGCCCTCAAGCTTGCTTTACCGCCATACTGCACCGTCTACCAGGCTGAGCTCCTTGCTCTGCGGAGAGCGGTTGCTGAAGTGCTCAAAAGCAAGGCCTCCAGTTTTGGCATCTTCTGCGACTCCATGGCGGCTCTGCAAACGGTCACCAACCCTGGATCTTCCCACCCCCTGGCAGTGGAAACCAGAGCCATTCTGAATGGCTGTCGTCTCACCAACAAGACTGTCTCCCTTTTCTGGATTAAGGCCCACGTTGGTCTAGTGGGAAATGAGAGGGCAGATGAACTGGCGAAGGAAGCTGCATTAAATCTACACAAGAGGCCGGACTATGAGTATTGTCCTGTCTCATTCGCCAAGCGTAGAATCCGATTGGAGACGCTTGAGGAATGGGACAGGAGATACGCGACAGAAGAAACGGCTTCGGTGACAAAAATGTTCTTCCCAAGCGCAATCGAGGCATACGCAATCATCCGCAAGATAAAGCTGAATAGCAGGATCACACAACTCCTGACTGGACACGGGGGGTTCTGCGCCTACTTACACCGTTTTAAGTGCAGGGAGAGCCCATCTTGCGTTTGCGAACCAACTAAAAGTGAAACAATTGAACACCTCCTGACAGACTGTCCAATACACGCGCGTGAGCGGCTTGATCTTGAGTTCCTCTGTGACACCAGAGTTGAGGTACAGAATATTCCGCAATTAATTGCCAGTAAAACAACAAGACAGATGTTTTTAGATTATAGTTTAAAAGTAATAGATAGAGTAATAAATAGAAATAAGTTAGCCTAAGTAATTATGTTAGCTTTTATAATTGTGTGTTATAAAAGGATAGCATAAATCAAAAGAGAGAAAAAAAAAAAAAAAAAAAAAAAAAAAAAAAAAAAAAAAAAAAAAAAAAAAAAAAAAAAAAAAAAAATGCGGTATCCTGGTGCATTCTTTGTTTTTGTGTTGTAGCCTGTAGTTTTTAGTCATAAAGTACCATGTAATAATAATGTAAAAGGCTTCAGAAAAGTCCTTATTAATGATAGGGGTACTAGTGTAAGCAGTCGAGGGTTTTTAGCCGGTAAGAGTCCGGCACTGCCTGGGTCTTCCTTCCCAGGCGTCCATGAGGATTTTCCCTCGACTGCCATAAAAAAAAAAAAAAACCTAACCTAACCTAACCTAACCTAACCTAACCTAACCTAACCTAACCTAACCTAACCTAACCTAACCTAACCTAACCTAACCTAACCTAACCTAACCTAACCTAACCTAACCTAACCTAACCTAACCTAACCTAACCTAACCTAACCTAACCCAGTTCTGCACCTCCCCTCGCCGTGCAAACAGCTTAAAACATAAGCTCTGTACGAAAAAATTCGTAACTTCGTCAAAAGTGCTCCAATTGTCGTGAAATTTTCACCAAAGTGATTGGTTTTGTGTTGTGCACATAAGGATTGCAGTGTTTTACTGGATTTTACACGGAAACATAGGTTTCCTGAAAACCACATGTGTTTTTAAGGTTAGACTTAAATTTTTACACCTTTAAGTGCGTGCGCTGCAGTAACGAGATCGACGACCCCCCCATTTTCTTTCACCATCGGGTGGGGAACTCGTCCCCCCAGCCTCCTGCAGCGTCGCCTGATTTTTCCCGCCGCGCAATTCGCGGGAAAAATTGAAAAACTGAAAACCACGTGGTCCTGAAAATCCAGAAGGAGCAGAGCTGCGCCGCTGAAATTTTGAGGGATTGCAGAACACCTTCTTAGAAGACTCAAGGTAAAAGAAACAAAATTTTACCCCCACTACTTTTGGAGTTATCGAATTTTAAAAAGTGAAAGTTTGAAGGTCAAGAACTCCTGAAAAAACTGTAAATTCGAAAAACTTCAACTGCTATCTTTTGCGCGCTAATTTGGACTATTGACATTTTAAATTTTATTATTTTAGCTTTATTAATCTTAGCGCTGTAATTAATAAACTGAAAAAATCTTAAAATTCAAAATTTTTCAGGAAATTTTTCATAATTTTTTATTTTTAGTTTATCATTAGTTAGGCCTTTAATTTACAAAAATTTTAAGATTTTTTCCATATTTTTAGGTATTATATTTTTAAAGATATTCAATTTTAAGTTAATTTTGCTTGTAAATTCTGAAATATTAGAAAATATTAAAAATTTTTGTTATAATTGGTTAAAGATAGTATTAATCTATATTTTGAACCCCAAACCGCGATTGAATATCTTTAAAATTCGCGATTTTGGTAATTTTACGGTTCGCGAAAAATATTTTGTAATTTTACGATTTAGGTTTTCTCCGCTTCTATTGGTGCTGGAAACGCGCGGTTTCCACAGTTGGCTAGGCCTTCAGCATAGCTAACTATTTTCATTACCTTCAGGAGTTTTCAGGGCTGAAAATTTTTCAGGGCTGAAACTTATCCAGAAGGCTTTATTTGATCAAGCCTCTTTGTAGATTGAAAACCGCGTAATTTTCCGACGCCTGGAACCGGAGATATTTGGGTGCAAAGTTTGACATTGACAGTTCGGTAACTGTCAAACTTATCTTTGACCGGCTGTAATTTCTTTTCTGTAGGCCTTGGAGCGCTGCGGTTTTCTCTGCAGTGCTTCAAATCTTGTAGAGATTCTGTCCTGAAATTTTCAGCCGATTCGGAGACATCGAATTTTCAGGCCCTGAAAACAGCCTGGGTCGATAGTCCAAGTAAGGCAGATACTAATAGCCCAAACCCGGGATTTTTTCGCCGCCTGGAAAGGGAGATATCGAGGTCCAAAGTTTGACTTTGACAGTTGCGCGGCCATTTTGGAAAATTTAAAACTGCTATATCTTCCTGTCCGGGTGGCCTAGGAGACTGGGATTTTCTTTGAGATCTAGGGCAGGCTATAGACTATCGACTGAGTGGTGTTTCAGGATTTTTCAGGACCTGAAAATTTTTCCGCCTGAAAACCCACCCATCGGATAGGGCTCGTTGAGCTTTAAATTTTGAACCCAAACACGAGGAAAATCGGCCCACTGGTTGCGTAGATATTCGCGTTTCCGGTTTTTACTGAAAATTTTTGGCGAATTTACGATAGCTTTTTCTCCGGAACCCCTTGGGCTAGGACCCCCGAGTTTGGGCTCATCTGAAAAGGCATGCCAAGAGCTACCTAATAAACATATAAACTTGACTCTACATAGAGTTCAAAATTTTGAATGACTCTACTTTTTTGTTCTTGCAAAAATAAAATTGTTTAACATTGTGTACTGATACAGATTATTGCCCTTTTTGTATTCTGACTGTTAAAGAGTCCATTACGACTCTACATCACCTAAAATATTCAATATTTTTAAGTTTTTCTTCGAAACTGACTCTACTTTCCTTACGACTAATTCAAATATCGAAACAGTAGTCACTAACGGACACTTCCACACACTTTCACACGCACACACTTTCACACACCCACACACACACTTTCACACACACACTTTCACACAAACTTTCAGACACACACACACACACACACACTTACCTTAACACTTACCTGTGAACACATAGCTGCGCTGACACCTGTGCTGGTACTGCAACCTGAAACATAAAGTACACATAAATTAGAAATAAAGAACAAATTACAAATAGGAAGTAGAGAAGGTTTCTTACCTGTTTTCATATCACGAAAACGTTGTTTTTGACACAAGCTGCTCTTTTGAGCAACTTGTCTAGCTTTAAGTTTTGTTTTAGTTGACTAAGTCTTTTGTATTCTGGTTTATACAACTTATACAAATTGCCGGACATTATTTTACATTTTTATATTTTATTTTGACGCGACTACCTCCAACATGTTTGGACATAGAACTCCCACTAGACCGTCGGCGGGCGCATTGTCACCGCCAAAAATTAAGCCATCGGTTGTAAGACGAAGCATTGACGAGTGGGAGTCAGCCAACTCTGACCCAACCCCACCACTAACGCAAATGACGACGCAGGCAGGTCCTGCTCAAAAGGGGAAGGCCACAAGATCGCCACGACTAGCTGGACGCGCAAATTCGGGGACTGCAAACACCTCGATGACTCCCCCAAATCCTAACACCCTTGATAGAGTTGCGGAGGCTAGGAACTGTCTCAAAAAGGGGAAACTCAATTTGAGCAGCTCCCGCAACATTAAAACCGAAATCAAAAACGGAATCAGCGAGGTGCTTGACAGACTCTTCCAGCTGGTCAAAGAGTCAGAGGCGGAGCTGAAGAAAAGTAAGGAAAAGAAAGGAGGAGAAGAAAAGGAAACCGAAGGAAAGGAAGAAGGAAAAGAGATAATAACAGGAAAGATGGACAGCACTTTCTCGATGGGAGAGGAGAGTTCCTCCCAGCTGACCATACAGCTGAAGGAACACAGTCTCCTCCTCACCGAGAACACAAAAAAGATGGAGGAACTGGAGAAGAAGTTAGAGAAATGGCAAGCAGCGCCCTTGGAAGTGCCCAGGACTTATGCCGGCGTGGCAGCCAAACCGGTGGTTCAGCGGCCAACACTGCACTCGGTCGTGGTCACTTCCAAGGACGAGATGGAGACAGGAGAGGAAGTGCTGGATAGAGTGAGAAAGGCAATAGATGCAAAGGAAGGATGGGTAAAAGTAGAAAGAGTTAGAAAGGCCAAGGACAGGAAGGTTGTGATGGGATTCCGGAGTGTGGAAGAAAGGAATAAAGTAAAGGAGAGACTGGAAAAAGAGGAAGTACATCTCGCCGTCGAGACAGTCAAGAACAAAAACCCGCTTCTGATTCTGAAAGATGTTCTGAAGTACAATACAGATGAAGACATTGTTAAAGCCTTGATGAACCAGAACCGGGAAGTTTTTGGCTGTCCCGATGGCGAAGATGACAAGATCGAAGTAAAGTATAAGAGGAAGGCCCGGAACCCCCACACTCATCATGTGGTGATAAGTGTCCCGCCGCGATGGTGGCGGAATGCCAATGAAGAGGGATTCCTGCACGTGGACCTGCAAAGAGTTAGAGTGGAGGACCAATCCCCACTCATCCAATGCACGCGCTGCTTGGAGTTTGGGCACGGCAAGCGTCTCTGCAGAGAGTCGGTCGACCTCTGCAGCCACTGCGGCGGGCCCCACCTCCGAGCGGAGTGTGCAGATTGGATAGCACAAACAGAACCTACGTGCAGGAATTGTTCCAAGGCCAAGTTCGAACACACGGGACACAACTCGTTTAGTACAGAATGTCCAGTACGAAAGAGGTGGGATGTAATAGTAAGGTCTACCGTGGCCTACTGCTAAAGGCGCCCCAGGCATTCCAATACGGGTTGAGGACTGGTCTAAGATCTGCAAGAAACATGGAGATGGTGCATGGGAGGGAACAGCATGGAGGAGGAAGGACATGTTTAAAAAGAGCGGGCGAGGACAAATGGAAGACCTCAAAGGGAGCAGTGATGTGCTACGAAGTCGTACAAAAAAGGAAGCCCCTACGGTGAATGATGTGAAACAAGCTGAATCCTGTGACCCGTCATTCACCAAGCCAGAACCTTACAGATGTACAGCGTCACCTGTTCCCAAAAAGGCCCGAGGTACAGATAGCTACGAAACAGACGCCTACAGCTTTGCTATGCCCAATTACCCCAGATGGCATCCTCATCGTGCTGGTCGTCTAAAACGGATCCCATGTCTTTCCCTAGAATCAAAAAGCACCCTACACCCGACTCGTCAATGCTCCGCCTTTGGCTTAAACAATTCCGATGTAGGAAATTTATTAGTAAAATTAATAGATGAAGTAATGGCTGGCAAAATTGAAAATAAGATTTCATTTGTACTTAACCAAACTGTTTGTACAGTAAGTTGTATTAGAATTAAGTATTTAGTTTAGAAAATATGCTTCTTTAACATATTGATATATGTCTAAACCAAGCATAACATTTTTGTAAAATAAGAGAGTTTCAAATTTTGTTTACCATTTATTGCCCTGTCTTAGTAGAATTAGTGTAATAGAAAATAAATAAAAAATAGAGTAGTGTAGAATAGCAACATAAAATAAAAATGGGAGTCCCACCCATTTCGGAAAGGCTGAGGAAGGATAAAAGAAAGAATAAGTATGTAGCATGACAGTACGAGAGGAATAAAAGCGAGAACTAGCATGAGTGAAGAAAAAGTTTACATAGGCTCCGATTATGTTGGAGGTAGAATAGGAAAAAAAAAAGAAAAAAAAAAAAAAAAAAACCTAACCTAACCTAACCTAACCTAACCTAACCTAACCTAACCTAACCTAACCTAACCTAACCTAACCTAACCTAACCTAACCTAACCTAACCTAACCTAACCTAACCTAACCTAACCTAACCTAACCTAACCTAACCTAACCTAACCTAACCTAACCTAACCTAACCTAACCTAACCTAACCTAACCTAACCTAACCTAACCTAACCTAACCTAACCTAACCTAACCTAACCTAACCTAACCTAACCTAACCTAACCTAACCTAACCTAACCTAACCTAACCTAACCTAACCTAACCTAACCTAACCTAACCTAACCTAACCTAACCTAACCTAACCTAACCTAACCTAACCTAACCTAACCTAACCTAACCTAACCTAACCTAACCTAACCTAACCTAACCTAACCTAACCTAACCTAACCTAACCTAACCTAACCTAACCTAACCTAACCTAACCTAACCTAACCTAACCTAACCTAACCTAACCTAACCTAACCTAACCTAACCTAACCTAACCTAACCTAACCTAACCTAACCTAACCTAACCTAACCTAACCTAACCTAACCTAACCTAACCTAACCTAACCTAACCTAACCTAACCTAACCTAACCTAACCTAACCTAACCTAACCTAACCTAACCTAACCTAACCTAACCTAACCTAACCTAACCTAACCTAACCTAACCTAACCTAACCTAACCTAACCTAACCTAACCTAACCTAACCTAACCTAACCTAACCTAACCTAACCTAACCTAACCTAACCTAACCTAACCTAACCTAACCTAACCTAACCTAACCTAACCTAACCTAACCTAACCTAACCTAACCTAACCTAACCTAACCTAACCTAACCTAACCTAACCTAACCTAACCTAACCAGTTCTGCACCTCCCCTCGCCGTGCAAACAGCTTAAAACATAAGCTCTGTACGAAAAAATTCGTAACTTCGGCAAAAGTGATCCGATTGTCGTGAAATTTTCACCAAAGTGATTGGTTTTGTGTTGTGCACGTAAGGATTGCAGTGTTTTACCGGATTTTACACGGGAACATAGGTTTCCTGAAAACCACGTGTGTTTTTAAGGTTAGACTTCAATTTTTACACCTTTAAGTGCGTGCGCTGCAGTAACGAGATCGACGACCCCCCCATTTTCTTTCACCATCGGGTGGGGAATTCGTCCCCCCAGCCTTCTGCAGCGTCGCCGGATTTTTCCCGCCGCGCCTTTCGCGGGGAAAATTGAAAAACCGAAAACCACGTGGTGCTGAAAAACCTGAAAGAGCCGAGCTGCGCCGCTGCATTTTCGTGGGATTGCAGAACACCTTAATAGAAGCTCCAAGGTAAAAAGTTTTGATTTTTACCCCCTCTACTTCCGGAGCTATAACATTTTGAAAAGTCCAACTTTGACCACCTATAACTACTGAAGGAGCTGAAAAACTGAAAATCCAGAACTGCTATCTTTTGCGCGCTACTTTGGACTATCGATTATTAAGTTTTTGGATTTTTATCTTTTAAATTCTATCTGCTATAATTATTTTACTGAAAAAATCTTAAAATTTCAAAATTTTCAGTAAATTTTTCAAAAATTTTTATTTTTATAGTTTCATTATTTAGGCCCTTATTTTAGAAAAATTTTAAGGTTTTTTGCAGATTTTTATGTGTTGTAGTTTTGAAGATATTGAATTTTTAGTCATTTTAGCTTATAATTCTGTAAATAATAGAAAATATTATAATTTTATTTCATAATTAGTTTCAAATAGTGTAAATTAGTATTACGAAGCCCAAACCGCGGCTTGATATCTTCAAAACTCGCTAATTTGGTAATTTTATCCTGCATGCAATTTTTTTATATTTTTTTATCTTTTGTATTTCTCTGGTTCTATAGGTGCTAGAAACACGCGGTTTTCTTAGTTGGTTAGGCCTTTAGCTTAGCTAACTAACAAAATTGTTTTCAGGAGTTTTCAGGACTAAAAATTATTTGGCCCTGAAACCCACCTAGAACGCTTCTCTTAGTCAAGCACTCTTGCACATAGAAAACCGCGAATTTTTCTGGCGCCTGGAACCGGAGATATCCTTGTGTAAAGTTTGACATTGACAGTTCGGTAGCTGTCAAAGTCAACTTTGACCAGCTGTAACTTCTGAACGGTATGTCTTAGAACATTGCGGTTTTCTCTTATCTCCTTAAAATAACGTTGGGAGTCCGTTTCGGAAGTTTCAGCCATTTTGGAGACATCGGTTTTTCAGGTCCTGAAAACCACCTCGGTCGATGGTCCTGGTGAGGCTGATATCAATAGCCCAAACCCGGGATTTTTACGCCCTCTGGAAAGGGAGATATCGCTGGTCAAAGTCCAAGTTTGACAGACGCGCGGCCATTTTGAAAATTTTAAAACCCCGATATCTCTCGACCCAGGGCACTTGGGAGACTGGGATTTTCTTTCAGACCTAGGGCTGGCCCTAGACAATCGACTGAGCTGTGTTTCAGGTTTTTTCAGGACCTGAAAAATTTTAGGCCTGAAAAGTGCCTAATCGGCTAGATCGGAGTTAGACCTTTATTTTGAGCACAAGCACGGAGAGAATCGGACCACTGGTTGCGGAGATATCAACAGGATAAAATCGGGATACCAAAAATTGGAAATTTTATCTTCCGTTTTCTCCGGAACCCCTTGAGCCAGGACCCTCGTGTTTGGGCTCGTTTAAAAGAGGGAGCCAAGGGCTATCAAATAGGCCTATCCATTTGACTCTACGTAGAGATAAAAAATTTGACCTGCTCTACATTTATGCTCTTTTGAAATAAAAAATTTCTTTTTGTATTTCTTACTTTATTTTACCGCCCTCTTTATATATTGACGATTATTGAGTCCTTTACGACTCTACATCACAAAATATTTTATAAAATTTCAGTTTTTCATGAAATTTTCGTGTATTTTTGAACCTTTATTTTTGTACATTTGTTTGACTTATTTATAGTTGATAAGGATTGTATTTTTATACCATCTCTCTTGTTGTTGACCGACTCTACATACGAGTATCTTATTTTAACAAGCTACCTTTTTACAGTAGCGGATTTTCTTTTCAAACCTGGTGTCACAAGCGTTACACTCACGCAAACACACGCGCATACACACACACACAAATACAGACAACACATACACACATATATACACGCACACATACATACACACACCACACACACACACACACACACACACACACACACACACACACACACACACACACACACAAACACACACACACAATATACACACATACAAAAACAACTTACCTGATAGTTCCCGGCTGCTGCGGCGGCTGAACTCCTGTGACCTGAAACAGAAAAATCTAAAACATTATTAAAACCCAAATACGACGAAAATAGATACTTTTTTATTTTATTTTTTATTTTACAACTTTTACAATTTTACTTTAATTAGTCTTACTTACCGTTGACGCGAACCCCTATCACCATGTTTGGTATCAGAACCCCAGTGACCAAGTCGAAGGAGGTTAGCACCGAGTGCTTACTGTCTACTGACCAACCGGAAGGGAGCACGCCCCCAACAGGGAAAAAGCCAGCCGAGGAAGACGTCCCTGAGTTGGAGGGGCTGTCTCGGACTTTCAATGTTAGGCGTAGTATCGGAGAACTGGAAGCCCGGAGCAGCTCATCCAACCATAGCGCACCTCCAGGAAAAGTCACCAAAACTCCGCCCACTGCCATGGCTGCAACTAAACCGAAAAGTCCAGCCATTGGAGACAGCACGAAATTCGCCGACAGAGTCCAGGAGGCCAAGGCCTGTGTTATCAAGGCCAAGACGCACCTGAACAATTCCAGGAATTTGCGTACTGATATAAAGCTGGGAGTGTCACAGGCCATTGACAGACTTTTCCAGCTGGTGAAGGAAGCCGACGGCGTAAAGGGAAGAACGAAGGTGATGCCTCAGAAGATGGGGACACCTGAAAAGAGAGGAACGGACTCTACTTCCTCTCTCAACTCCGATAAAACAGAAATTTTGAGTAAGCTGGAGGAGCAGACCAAACTGCTTCTCGACAATAACCAAAAGCTTGAGGAGTTGAGAGAGAAAGTAGAGTCTCAGAGAGGGATGATGGAGGAGATCACCAGGGAAACAGCATCCTGCAGGGAAGTCCTGGAGAAAAAGTCTTATGCCAACGTAGTCGCCGGTAGACAAACACCTCTCAAAGGACCAGAGAGGAAGGCACTGCATTCCGTGGTGATTTCCTCCTCAAATGACCAGGAGACAGGAGAGGAAGTGTTAGAGAAAGTGAGGAAGTTAGTGGACGCAAAGGAGGGTTGGGTGACTGTTGAAAGGGTAAGGAAAGCAAAGGATAGGAAGGTCATAATGGGATGTAGCAGCGAACAGGAGAGAAGGAAAATAAGGGAAAAACTGGAATCAGCAGGAGAGGAACTCGTCGTTGAGGAAGTGAAAAACAAAAATCCTCTTCTGATTCTGAGAGATGTACTCAAGGTACATAGTGATGATGAAATCACTAAAGCTCTCAGAAATCAGAACAGGGACATTTTTCACGGCCTCAACGACGAGGAGAGTAGGATTTCAGTGAAGTACCGAAGGAGAGCACGTAACCCTCACAATGCGCACATTATCCTGAGCGTATCACCCAGGATTTGGAACAGGGCAATTGAAGAAGGGAGATTGCGTATAGATCTGCAAAGAGTGGTGGTCGAAGATCAGACGCCACTCGTACAATGTACCAGATGCCTGGGATTTGGACACAGCCGCCGATACTGCAAAGAGCCAGCGGATCTGTGTAGTCATTGCGGCGGCCCGCATCTTAGAGCCGAATGCCCTGATAGAGCGCTCGGAGAGGCACCCGTGTGCAGGAACTGCACCAAGGCTAAGATTGAGGCTAGGAACCACAACGCCTTTGCTATGGAATGCCCAGTAAAGCGGAAATGGGACGAGATAGCTCGAGCTTCCGTAGCATACTGCTAAGGTGGTCCCAGGAGAAACAATGCAGCTAAAAATTATTCAAGCCAACTTACAGCGGAAACAGCTCGCCACCAATGAACTCTTCATAGAAGCTGAAAAGAGGAAGACGGCCATAGCTCTGCTCCAGGAACCATACACAGGGAAAACGGGAAGACTCAAAGGATATCGGGGAGCGCGAATCTATCAGAACACCACAACAAGAACAGGAGACATAAAAGCGGCTATTGCTGTCTTTGATGAAAATTTGGACGTGGAACAACACCTGGACTATACTACAAACAATTTTACTGTTCTGACGATTCGCACCAAAAAATGGAACTTGACCCTGGTATCCTACTATTTCGAGCCAGACTTACCACTGGATCCCTACCTGGAGCACCTCACCAAAATAGCAAACTGGAATGGTCCGCAGAGGCTTGTCATTGGAGGAGACGCTAATTCCAAGAGTACCTGGTGGTGCAGCCCTACTGAAGATGGTAGAGGGGAAAAAATGAGCGGAACTCTTGACGAACTAGCGCTTCAAATATTGAACTCCGGAGATTTGCCCACGTTCGACACCATAAGGGGAGGCAAAAGATACCATAGCTGGGTGGATGTGACGGCCTGCACGATGGATGTAATGGCACTGGTGAGCGACTGGAAGGTCGATGAAGCCTTGACGAATTCGGACCACAACGGCATAACATTTAATATAAATCTGGAAAAGGCAAAAGGGACTGACATTGAACGGACGACAAGACTCTACAACACTAAAAAAGCAAGATGGGATCAGTTTCATGAGAAACTGAACCACCTTATGACAGAGAACGGACTGACGACAGACAAACTAGACGACATTACAAACATAGAGCAGTTAGAACAGACAATACAGACATACACACAGACAATAACAGACACATGCAAACAGACAATACCTAATAAAAAGAAAAGAGAGACACTTACCTTGCCGTGGTGGTCCGAAGAGCTCGCCGAGATGAAGAAGGCAGTCGCCACCAGAAAGCGTAGAATCCGGAACGCCGCGCCGACACGAAGACCCGAAGTAGTCCGGAAGTACCTGGAAGAAAAAGAAAAATATGAATTAGCTGCTGAAAAGGCTCAAACGGATAGTTGGAAGGAGTTCTGCGGGAAGCAAACGAGGGAAGGAGTATGGGAAGGGATCTACAGGATAATGGGAAGGACTGCAAAAAGGGAAGAGGACTTGCCGCTGCAAAGGGAAGGGAAAACGTTGAGTGCCAAGGAATCCGCAGAATGGTTGGCGGACACGTTCTACCCCGGTGACCGCAAGGAGGAGGATAACGCAGACCATCTTAAGACGAGAGAGTTAGCGAATAGAGTAAATGGCATGGATCATGATGAGACTCATGATCCACCATTTACACTCAGTGAACTGGGGAGGTCTGTGGGATCCTTCAATCCCAAAAAGGCCCCTGGAGTGGATGGATTTACTGCCGACATCTGTGAGCATGCCATTAACTGCAACCCCCAATACTTTCTGGCCTTACTCAACAAATGCCTAAAGTACCACCTTTTTCCAAAGGCATGGAAGGAAGCAGTGGTAGCTGTCCTAAAGAAGCCTGGGAAAGCATCATACGCTGTTCCCAAATCATACAGGCCTATAGGACTTTTGCCTGTCCTCGGGAAGGTGTATGAGAAGATGCTCGTGGCGCGCCTCAAATTTCACATCCTAAGGACCATTAGTACTCGCCAATACGGGTTCATGCCACAAACCGGTACCGAAGACTCCCTCTATACCCTCATGCAATACATTCGCGCTAAATTAGCAGAAAAGAAAATTGTTACGCTTATTTCATTGGATATAGAGGGAGCCTTTGACAGCGCATGGTGGCCAGCCATAAGAACCAGATTGGCTGAGGAAAAATGTCCACTAAATTTGAGGCGAGTAGTCGACAGTTACCTGAGTGACCGGAAAGTTAGGTTGCGATATGGGGGGCAGGAGGTTGCAAAGGAAACAAGCAAAGGATGCGTCCAGGGCTCGATTGGAGGACCCATCTTTTGGAACCTTCTGCTGGACCCCCTCTTGCACGAGTTAGAAGCCAGAGGAGACTATTGCCAAGCCTTCGCCGACGACATAGTCATGGTGTTCGATGGGACCACGGCTCTAGAAATAGAGACACGTGCCAACGCTGCCCTTGGACATGTTCA